>OX377618.1:163658829-163704415 GCA_947397865.1 Polietes domitor
TGTCCCACTCTGTTTAGTTTTTAATCTCAACAGATGTACGACTTGGAAAGTTTGGAAAAAATGTCCACTCTGATTATTTTTTAATCTCAACAGATGTACGACTTGGAAAGTTTTCTTTTTCTTGCGTGACCACATGTGCATGAAACAAATTATCTGATTCCCGTATCACATTAACTAATAAGAAAAATACGAAATTCCGAAATCCGTCATCTTACGAATTTCATGATTCTAGTTACAGCCGTTTGATTCGTACCATTTTTTCCAATTTGACCCAAAAAGTAGGAATTAAAAAAAATCGTTTTATTTTCACCCATTTAGAGGAATGTTTACACCAAATATCATGATTCTAGTTACATCCATTTTACTTTTTTCTCCATTTTGACCTTCTCAGTATCAGTCAAATCAGTCCTCAGAATAATTTCAGCTGTGACCGTTTGGTTGGTACCATTTTTATCTAATTTGTATACTCCACTCTATAGAGTATATCATTTGGGACAGAAAAAAATGTGAGTTTAAGACCCTAAGTATGTTTAGAAGAATCTGTTTCACTTTTTTATGTCCGTCTGGCTGACTGGTGTTACGCGATAACTCTCACAATGAGTTACGGTATCAATTCAAACATTGCACATAGTAATATTTTCTGATATCTTCCACACAAATTGGCCCAGAACGGTTCAACTTTAGATATAACCCCCATACAAATTTCGGTTCCGATTTGACTATTTACGTTCTAGAAACCAAGATTCTCTTCAAATTTAGCACAACACCTCATATTTCAACTAGAAACATCTCTGGTGAAAATGAGTCAAATCGGTTCAGATTTATATATATCTCCCATACAAATGTCTCTCCCGATTTGACTTTTCCACTCTAGATTTTTTTTTTAAATTTGGTAACACGACTTATATTTCAACTAGAAACTTCTGTGGTGAAAGTGGGCCAGATTGGTTCTCCCGATTTGACGTCTTCCGCTCTCAAAATCATAAATTTTGATAGATTTTCTTCAAAATTGGCACAACTCTTTATATTTGAACTAGAAACATCTCTGGTGGAAATTATTTAAATCGGTTTAGTTTTTTACATAGCTCCCATATAAATATTACACACGTTTGACTTTTTCTGCTCTAAAAACTACATACATATAGTGAAAATGAGACAAATCGGTTCAGATTTATATATAGGTTTCATTACATTTCATTGTCGCCGATATTACTTTTTTTGCTCTTGAAAATACATTTTACTATTTTAACAGATTTTGATCGGAACAAGTTATATTTCACCTGCAAATATACATTGTTAAATAGAGTATAATCGGTCCATGATATAGGGCACTTTCCAAAATCGTCAGCTAATTGAAATGCAAAGGCATAAAAAGAGAAGGGTATCATATATTCGGCCCCGCTCGATATTAGCCTTTCCTTACTTGTTTTTAAGTATGATTACCGAAATATGTCTCCCACGGCTACGAGTTACATGGTACAATTTTTTTCCAACAAATCTGGTGACTAGAATATTGGCTTCAGGCTGGCTTGACGGCACAAAACAATGACTTAACAAGTGATGCCACCAGCATGCGGCACCACACCAAACAATGAATTTAAATGTTTGGAATCGTGCTTCGTTAACGGCTTGAGGATAGTCTTCGCTACAACTACGGATTTTTTTAACGGAGAGCAAGATTTTCATGCATGGCATGAAATTATGGATCATTTTGGAGACTATATGTGAGGCCATGAATAATCTAAGATTAAATAAACAATATATCCCTAGTGTCGAGATAGATATTTTACAATTTATGAATTACAATACAAAGTAAATTTATATTCTAATTTTGGGTCCAGGATTGAGCCGGAGTGACTAAGACCATAGTAGCTAGTTATTTGCAGCGACAGACCAGAGCCTCTGGTGGGATTCGAACCCACGACCCCCACGCTGATAGCCGAGCACGCTAACAACTCGACTACCGGGGCGCTCGATATTTTACAATTTAGTAACATTTCATTTAAACCGGAAAGTATTTTTACACACTTCACGTATTGCGAAAGTGGCTGATAATAATTTCTTGCTTAAAATATTTTTGTCGATAATTTTACAGATATTATTTGATCATTGAATTATTCCGATGCCCTTAAAGTTTAAGTTTACTTTTTTTGTTTACCGAAAGTTCACTGTTTTACCTTGATACTGCAAATACCTGAACAAACAAATCACTGAAACATGTTTACAAAAAATCGTTAAAATCTTAAGAAAACAAAAACTCTCAGTTTCACCACTTGAAGTGATGGTGGTGGTGATGAAGATGATGATGATCATGTTAACGATGATGACGGTTGCCATTCAACTCTACATGACATTCAAAATTTGCGAATTGTATTTACATGAGAGTAGGTTTATTTACACACACTGCTTGCACATTAGGGAGCATCTGTCAAAAATCATGTAAAAATGGATTTCTCCATAGAATTTTCACAAAGAGACAGTGTTTTCTTCGTCAAAATGTCGAAAGTGACGAAAAATACAAATAATTGAGTTTTTCAATTTGTATGTTTTTTTCCTCCCAGCAAACAAATGTGTGTGAAAGTTTCTATATGAATGTAAAAGTTCTTAAATAAACAACATTTCTAGCCATCAGTAATTAAGCGGTAAACCATAGGATGCAAACTCTAGTACAAGACAAGCTGTGCAGGGCAATTGAAATAACTGTGTTTTCTATTGAATTCATTTTTTCTATTGAATAGAAGAACATTTTTGTTATTGATGTCTATTCCCAAACATTTGCTTTGTTGCGTGCGATACGCCCTAGTGTACATTCATCCATATGCATATATTTACTATATGTGGAGTGCATATCTGCATTTGTATCTGTGCGTGCGTGTTTGTATTTAAGTTCAATCAATATCTTATGGAACTGATCATGCTTATTAACATCTTCGAGACGACAACGTTGGTGGTGGCGATATGATGATGTTGTTGTTATTGAGGATGATGCTGATGATGATCATCATCATGTCAGTTGTTCGAGCTTGTGGTGGTGTTGGTGTTGTCGTAGTTACATATTTGTAAAGCGTGTTGTCTGATTACCAGAATAGCTGCGACTAGTCATTGTTTCGTTGTTGTTGCTATTGTAGTGGTAAACAGTGCGTTTTTGTTCAGTTTCTTGAACTTGCGTCCTTAAGTACTTAAATACGTAAATGAATATATATATGCAAGTGCATCTACCAGAAGACATACCTAGATGCAGAGACGACTGTACTTATGACACATAAACATATGAGTAATTTCGCGGGGTACATATGTACATTAGGATGGGTCACGAAAATAAAGTGCAGCGGTCACCACCCCGAAATGAAGATTGGATTGTTTAATGATTATCTGTAAAATATTTCGTCACCGCACTAAAAGAATTATCTTCTATAAATATTTATGATTTTGTCCTAACCTCAGTGAAAATTTTCATTATAAAATCGACAAAGAATCATTTCATGTTTCATAAAGCACAAATCAATGAAAAGTGTCATATAATTTATGAAAATTTTCTTAGAAACTATGAAATGCAGTTCTTCATTCGAAGAACTTTTGTCATAAAAATGCATTATTTTTCATAATATGATGTATGAACATTTTCATAGATTTTATGAAGAATCTTCATTAATTTATTGAAAGAGTTTCATAAATAGTAATAATTTATAATGAAGTTTCCAATAGAAACAAAAATACAAAACAGGTCTGACTCGTTGACTAACCATTCAACGCACACCACCTTTGCGAGAGTCTTTGCAATGAATATACCTATCTTTGACCTAAATCAGGGTTCATACTTATGTCAGAGTTAACAGAGTACTAATGAGAATTGCTAGCATTCAACGAATAAAGTCGACACACTAAAAATGTAGTTATAAGTAGATTTATAAATTCTTCATACATATTAAGAAGAAAATCACTAAATTTATGAAAAAATTTTATGAAATTGCATAAATATTATGAAGGAAAATTTTTTCAGTGTGGGTAATCTTAACACTACTGAAAACTCCTCTAACAATCATGTTTTTTCCCGTGTATTTTTTTAGCATTTTGGTCCAACATTTTTTCTGAATTGATAGACCCTTGGAAGCACTGTAAATATAAATTTTTATTATTGTCTTAAAATAACTCAGTGGTCATATTATTGGACGTTTAGATTGATTTTTTGTGTTTTTTTTTTTCAGAAAACAGCTAAAAATTTATTGGAAAAATCTTTTAAGAGTTGATTAGAAAAAAAATCAATACCTTGCGAATGATTAATATTGGACGAAAAATTACGTCGCCGACTGCATGTTTGTAAAATAATTTAATGCAGGAGATGGATTTTGAAAGCTAACATTTTCAAACGCTTTTTTTTTTCAAAAATGAGCGTTGCGGCGTCAATTTCCTTCCGATAGTCATCATTTAGGCATCATTTGAAATATATTGACTGCAGCTATTTATTTTTTATAAAATACTAACTCCAAATAAAATTTTTTCCTAATGTCACTATGAAAAAAAAAACACAAAGGTCCAATAATTAAACCAAAAAGTTACTCTAAGGCAAGAATCAAAATTTATTTACTTAATTTAAAGTGCTATTAATTTAATTTAAAGTCTATTATTTCAAACAAAATTTTTTGACAAAAATGCAGCACAAAAAAAAATATACGGGAAAATATGACGGTTTGATCTAGGAACGAAATAAATTGCAAATCATCATTAAACAATCTTTAAACTTTATTTTCGTGGGGTGACTGGAAATTGTTTTTCCATTTGTATGGACAGTGACCCAGCCTAATGTACATATGTCTGTCCCTCCGCCATGATTACCCAAAGCCACAAATTTACAATTGAACCGGATGATATACTTTAGAGTGTCTTCAAAATAAAAGTAGTGGATGTTCTCGACTAAAATAAAAGATTGGTTTGTTTTATATGTTTTCCCAAAATATTTCGCTTTTATCATTGTCCGTTCGTGAGCTGGACGCGTTCAAAATAACCTCTATAAATCAGGTTTTTCTTGAATAAAATTCATGGTGAGAATTGTATTTAGAAAAAACCCGCTAGAAATAATTAATTAAAATTAGCTTTATAGAAGACTAGAATGTGTTTACGATGCAAATAACCGCATATTAAAGTTTTTACTTCACATTTAACCCACTGATTATTAACAATAAGAAAAAAATGTGCGGCCCTTAATGGGCTATATAGTGAATGTAGCGTAAACGTGCTGTTGATTAAGGATAATATTACTAATACGCACTGTAGTCTGACTGACAATTAACAGAAGCCTGCATGATATATTTCCCTACCTAAACTGTATTAAGAATCATTTCTAGGAAGGGCATATGTTCTAGAAAGTTGTTTATTGAGATCTTAGGTACATTTTTGCAGTGGATTGTTTCCTTGAATTTTGAACGGTTTACTACCTATGGACCTGAACAGAGGAAAAAGATTAAAAAAATCGAAGTATGTAATGTTTATTTTTGCCTCAAAACGATGTGCAAGATATGAGTCTGAGAGAATTATCACTACTTGCAAAAATGACACCGAGCCCCAAATCTTTCTGGGCCCATAAAAAGTGCATGACTTTGGGCGAAGCACGGGTCTTTTTTTGGTCTTTGAATCTTTTGTTGTGCACACAATTATAATCATTTTATTTTTGTCTGATGACCAAAAATTTGGAAACCCCTATTAAAACCGAAACAAAATATATTATTTTGTGAATTTTAAATACCAAATCTTCACATCTCGCTATACTTTGAGTTATAATTGGAAACGAACAACCTCCAAAACCGCAGGCTATAAAAATCTTCAGATGACTTATACAGTTCATTGTGAGTCAAATGATCGGGTTGGGGTGCGGGGCATTGATAGACGACAGACTGACGAAAAATCCCCACGTTGACTCAGGAGGTTTTTATTACACACACGCACATGTATGATACGCGTTATTGCCAATGTCGCACCCAGACCTATTTTGAGCAAAGGATCTAGACAGACGTAGTACTGTGTCCATTGAATCGTCCTCATTGTCTACTGTTTCATTTTTCAAACAATCACTCCAGAATTTTGATTACACAGTGCAACATGAAAAAATATAACGATATACCGACACCACTACGTGATAAAAGACCAGAAAAATGACCCATGTCTTCTACTTTTGCCCAAAGTCATGCACTTTTTATGGGCACCCAAAGATTTGGGATGGTTATATTTCCATGACGTAAAAATTGCACACAGTGTTATCATCCTCTTATTGACATTTTCAGTTTCCTTTCCGAATGATACTACTGACATTGACAGGTTTTCACTTTTAAATTTCCCCTCCCCATATCCCTCCAGTCGACCAAACATTTAGCTAAACCTACATCCAGCTGTAAGATATACTGAATGTTACATGGTTTCAAAGTTCAAAAAGAAAACTATCTGCGAAACATTAAATGAAAAATGTGTTCATATCATTGAGTAGTTGTGAGTAAGTACAGTCGTGTGTTGTGGACTCTGAGAGCAATTACATGCATTTATCATTGCAGCAAACTATATTTATTTTTTATTTTTATTTTTTGTAAATGAAAATATAATTAATAATTACGAGTCAAATGAAAACAGCAACAAGAACAACCACCACACAAATAAACAGAAACAGCAACAGCACTGCACTGATAAGAACTCTTTCGCTTAACAGAATTTCCAAGAAGAAACGAAATTTTTTTATTAAAAAAAAACTACAAAAAAACCTAAATAAACAATAAATGAAACGAAATGATTATAGTTTAACAAAACAACAACTACACCACTGGCAGCAGCAGCGACAACAGCAATAACAACAACAACAGCAGCACTGCCAACTAAATGGCGGTTGCAGTCAAATAATCAAAGTTTTTGTTTTGTTAGCTTGTGGTGTTGTTGTCGGGTTTTTTTATTATTATTATTTGAAATATAGCAAAAACGCTAATAGAACCATTGTAAAATTAACAAAAAAAAAAAACAAACTGGAATAATTTTGCAAATGATTATCAAAAAATATATGCATTCATATACATATGCACAGCCAGTACATATTCGTATGTATGTAGATGCGCATGTATGTATATGAGGCATTTCGCTTTAAAACGAACGATTATCGGAAAAAATCGACTTTCATCGATAGCTTCATCATCATATTAACTGATGAGGACCTCGGTGGCACCTCGGTGGCTACGTCAACAAGCAAAATTGTCGCATCTGGGGCTTGGAGAACCCAAGAGTTATTGTTGAGACCAGGGTTGTCAGATATGACGATTTCTCGCCAAACGTGGCAAATTTTAAATATGTTTGGCGACTTTATTTTCGATTTAGCGACATGGCGAATTTTTGATGATTTATAAAATAGTTGGCGACTTTCTTGGCTAATTTTAGAAATTTTTAAATATGTCCCCCGATTTTATTATATTGGTGTTACTTTGTAGAGAACTATATTACAATTTGTTTACAAGTCATTGATATGTGTTCATGTCAAATCGAACACTTTTTAAATTATCATTTCCCATTCTTTGCAACATAGTAGGATAAGTGCACTCTATAAACTATTTGATTTATACAGGACGAAAAAAGATTTTTTAAAAGATATGACCAATTGAGAATTAGTGAAATCAAGATAAAAGGTTCGAGGTATTGTGCAAAAACGCATTGGTACAATTCAAAGAATGAAGGCTTGTTTTAAAGATAATTTTCTTATCTTTTGTGGTTTTCTTATAAAGTCAAAAAAGGCGTATTCCCATCGATTATAAACAAACCATGTACATTTTAGAATTGAGAAATAATAATAATTAAAAAACTGTGATAAATGTAGACGACCGAAAACGCTATTTTTGAACGAATGTTGACTTTTCTGCTGAAACATATAGGGTCCGCCAAATAACTTTTTTTTGAAAATGCTATAAAAAAAATACTGAATGCTTTCTCAAATTTCTTTTTTTATTTGTTTGAAAGTACAATCCGGTTAATAATGGAAAATAATTTAATTCAAATGGCTGCTGAGGGCATTCCACAAATAATAGTGCAACGGTTGAATAGTTGAAAAAAAAAGTTAGATGACGGACCCTATATTTTTCTTTATTGTAATTTGTTACTTTTTCGTTCCATTTAAAACACCTGAAATAATATTTATTGGTCCATGAAAACGGGAATTGATCTCCGTCAATTCAATATTAGAAACTGCTTCATAAAGGAGAAAAAGTATATTTTTTAATGTTAATTTTCTTTTAGCCAATAATCCCTGCGTTGAAAGTGTATTCTGCATTATGAATAGCCTAAACCAGGTCACGGTATAAGAAATTGTTTAACTTTTATTAAGAATAATAAGTACTAATAAAATATGTTTTAATTCTTTATCATGAAATGTTGGCAAACAAATTGCACTTTTACGGGAAAAGTTTCCGGACCGTGTAATCTCTCGAAAAGGTGATCACAATTGGCCACCGGGATCTTGTGATTTAACATCTTGCGACTTCTTCCATTGGGGCCACGTGAAAGATAAGGTCTACGCCAACAGCCCAGCGTCGATTCAAGACCTCAAAGATAGAAATCGTGAGGCTATCGAGGACGTAGGGACACCACTTTGCGATTTGGTTATGGCAAATTTCATGAAAATGATATGGTACTCTAAGCGTGGCCATTTGGCTGATGTTGTTTTTCATTATTAACGGAATACCTTCCTATTTACTATGAAATAAAAATCCGATCATTTATCTCAAAAAATGACATTTTTCTTTGAATACCAAAATAACACCTCTTGTTGGAAAACCCTGTTTATATGGTCTAATTATATTATTATTTGTGGTTTCAATGTTACCAAATCCAAATATCGTTAGATAAGATCGAAACTTATAGTCTTTCACAATCGTCAAATGCCTCCATTAAATATATATAAACTGTGGTATTCAAATATTCTGCTTGATATGGACTTGCTCATATGCAAGAAATTAAATACTCGCATTGCATATGGAAAAACCTTAATGCTATTTTTGATTAGTTTGGTATATAATGTTGTTTTTTTTCTAGTTTTAGTTTTTTACTAAAATACGAATTCTTGGAAACCAGCATGAGATTAATATATTTTTATGATGCCCTACAACAAGTGCCTGAGTGTTCATATTAAAGATATATTTAAGACTGAATGAGATCATGTTCTAATCTCGAATAAAATAGAAAATTCAGATTTGATTACGAAAGAAATAAATTTACCTCCATATCACTAAAAAAATGATTAATCTTCATCGAAGCGACTTTGCCTATACGGCTCATATAAGGTATATGGGGTGGACCATTTAAAATTTTAAAGAAATGACTATAAGAAAGTACAGATTAGTTTTTCAAATTTCTGGTTTTATTGGAAAGGTTGAACTTTGTCATTTAATAATGGAACACAATATAATTCATATGACTACCACGACTGGCTCGGCATCATCCGATCAATCCAATTTTTCAGTACATGGCCCAGTGATGCCGCCAGCCCAAAATCTACACCAAACAGTGATTCCTTGTGCACCCATTGGCTTCTCAATAGCCACGTGTGGGTTCCCTGAACCCCATATGCGGCAATTTTGCTTATTGACATAGCCACCGAGATGAAAATGAGCTTCATGAAGGCTTAACTGAAGGCCGATCTCTTCTCGAAAAATTTCCACGTACATTTCCCACAGTTTGCGTAAAGATTCACTTCTTTGGAAGTAAGTTTTTAACATTTCGCAATTTTTTTCGAGCGTCCCTTTTTGCAAATGCCAAACATAAACATGAAAATAAGTAATCGGTAGTTCAAATTTAAAAATTTTAAATGGGTACTTGGGTTAAATTTTCTTCTAACATTCGGTGGATAACTTTCAAATATGGATAATAATTTTGTCGCTCCTATCTGCAAATTGTTGATAGCTGACGAGACTATACAACAAAAATTTAGCTGTATAACATTTTCTGCTTTAATTTGGCTTTTTATACTCAAAAAAGATATTATAAAAATTTTATGGAGATAATTTTTTATTTTTTACTAAAATTCTAATTTTCGTCGAAGATAACTTTAAAATTTGTACTCCTATATTGGAAATCCAAGACCCATACCACTACGCTTTACTTTCACAGTGGTCTAGGAACAGTATCCAAAGAATTGAGAAATATTAAAAAACTGTTTCTCAAATTAGATATTAGAATATTTTATTTTATTTAGTAGTACAAAAGGTAAAAAGACCCCTAAAACAGGAGTTTAACGGGTAAACATTTTCTACAAAATATTTTTAAACTCAAAAAAGATATTGAAAAATTTTATGGATATATATATTTTTAATTTTTTTCTTAAATTATAATTTTCGTCGAAGATACCTTTAAAATTTGTACTCGCATTTTGGAAATCCAATACTCATACCACTTCGATTCACTTTCACATTGAAACAGTGGTGTAGGAACATTTCCAAAGAATTGAGAAATATTAAAAAACTGTTTCTCAAATTAGATATTAGAATATTTTATTTTATTTAGTAGTACAAAAGGCAAAAAGACCCCTAAAACAGGAGTTTAACGGGTAAACATTTTCTACAAAATATTTGCCATACAATTTTACTAACTGAATACACCAATCCTCTACTTAAATGCCAGAAATAAGTTAAAGCTTAAAATTAATTGTAGGTTCAATTTCAAACTTAAAAATCAAGTTGGAAACACTGCAGTAGTCATGAATATTATTAATAAAGTTCAAATTTCAAACCAGAGACAAATTCTAAACGAAATATTGAATATTAATTGAGAGAATATTAATTAAACACTTTTCAGCTAATTTTCTTCCGATGCTTTCAATTGCTCTACATTAGGTTCATCTCGGTTCTCTCTCGCATAGGGTATTACAGCAGTTGCCTGCCTCACTCTCTTTCAGCCAAGTCTAATTTTTCGAATGTGAAATGCTGTTAAACACTCACTTTACAAGACGAAAAAAATACTAACTTTTTAATTATTATTGTTAGTTTTTGTGGGTACGAGAGTTGGTTGTTTGTATTTGGCATAATGTATAGTACCCCAGCCACCCTCCTTGTCGTTGTTTTTGCTGTTACTGATGATGACGATGGCGATGATGTTGTCGGCTGGTGTTGATGTTGTTGCCGCTGCTGCTGCTGCTCTTTGCAGTTGATATTGTTTGAATTGCAATGCATTGTGTTGTAATTTGGGTCATAATTGCAAACATGTCATATTTCAATGATAAGAGGAAATTATCACAAAACACGAGCTTTTCCCCCGGTACTTTAAACAAAAACATATTTTAATATTTGTTGATTTCATTTTTTCGACAAATTTTCCCAATTGTTTTGTTGTACACATAATATCAAGTGGAATATGATTGAAGAATGATCTGGAAAATGTGAACGCTTCATTAAGTGTACCAAATGGGAATGCATTTTTAATGGTGGTGGGTGAAGTCACAATACAATGGGCGATAATATTTTTCTTGAATTTGTCTATTTTATTAGGAAAATTGAAAATATTGTCACTAACTCCATAAGTATCTACCGCACAGTGTATGTACAAATTGGAATTAAATATGGCCGATTTTGTTGACATTTCACACGAATATAGCTTTAGTATGGACTAGCTTGAGTTTTGTTTTTGGATCATAATTATAAATGCAACGGTTACATAATTATAAATGCAACGGTCATACAAAAAATGACCGATATGTTCTATACATATTTGGTGAGTTAGCCATCCCATACACAAACGATGAAAATATACCATAATTTGTGACAAATCCCAATTATTAGGAATTTTAGCGTTCTGTTCATTATCCAAAATTGTTTGTATTATTAAGAGTTCGTCGCAAATCCCAAATTTTCCGTCAAAAACTTTTTACAGTGACATTCTCGGATAAAATGCTAGCTTAAAAACCTTGTTTAAACATTTCAAGACGATTTTTCTATTAATCCGGGTGCCGTAACCACTTTTTGAGGCCGAAATTCATTCTGTTTCATTTGTTAAAAAATTTTATTTTTTAATTTTTATTGTAAGAAATCAAAACTTCAGTGTTTCTCACTAAATAGAATAGAAAAATTTTGGTAAATTTTATAAAATGTGTGAAGTGAACATAAATAATTATACAACGGTGTATAACAAGTTGACTTTATCAATTCCACAAAGTCTACAATGCGCCCGAAAGAGACACCTTGAGCCAAAATTCTTGGGTTTCGCTGTTTCCACAATAAATTGATCATCAAGGAGTAAGTAAAAATGTAATTTTAGTTTTCACCGCTGAGTGCAAATCTATCTTAAAAGATGTCTAACTTTCACGGGATTTGAGAAATGCTGGTTCTTGTCAAATGTATCATTTGAGGCTCGATTTGTATTCAGAGATGCACACTTAATAAATCAAAAATTCGGAATTATTTCAACAAGTACACTATTCCTAAAAACGAAACAAAATTCCCTAAAATTGGGATTGTTATAAATCTGTAGTTTTCTAAAATAATTGCTTATCTCGAAATTACTCGATTTTGAGATTTTAATGCAAAAGTTTGAAAACAATTATTTGAAAATTATCTCTGTTATTTTTCTGTATCTTTTTCCTCAATATAAGACAATTTTAAAAAATTCGTGAAGCGGATGATATACGTCTGAAACTATGGGCAACATGATAAAATCGTCATGTTGCCCATAGTTTCATAGTTCCAACTCTACAGAGTAGGAGAGTATATATCATTTGGGACAGAATACACATTGAAGGACTTAAGACCCCAAGTATGGTTGGGCCAAATCAGTTTCACAAATTTTTTAAGGTGTTTGATCAATGTCCGTCCGTCTGTCTTGCTGGCTGGTGTACATGATAACTCTCGAAAGGAGTTAAGAAATCAATTCAAACTTTGCGCATGGTAATATTTTTCCCAAACTTAAATAAAGTTCTAAGATAGGCGAAATTTCCATGCCCCTTCTGGTACCTCCCACACAAATGACCCATATTCCTATGGTAAATTAAAACCACTGTAACATCCACACCGATATTCGGAATCCGCTATATTTTGATATTTGCTAATGTTTTTATAATCACTTTAAGTGTACTAAATGTGGCGGGTTTTGCCACGCCCCTTTCAGTACCTCCCACTCAGATCAACCTAAACTACGTAAAATTAAAGGTGTTATAATTTATATACGGATGATCGGAATAATGTGAAATTTTATATTTGGCAATGCTCTTATAAAGGTTACATTTGCATGGAATATGACAGATATTGTCACACCCCTTCTGGTACCTCCCACACAAAGAGGCATAAACTTTGGTTACAATAAATTTGATATTTGAAAATCTTTTTATAATCACTTTAAAAGTAAAAAAAATGTATGCTTTAGCCACACCCCTTCTTGTACCTACCACACAATTGTCTCTATGCTAGGTACAATTAAATACTTTACAACTCATTTACCGGTGTCTGAAATACATTATGAACATATATGATCATGTTTTTGCAATTATTAACAAATCTGGAAGCTGGATGCAATTGACGCAAACTTCTAGCACCTCCCACAAACATACTCAGTCGCTAAGCAAAATTTAAGTCCTTCCATACACATGTTCTCTGAGAGCGGGGGTATATATAAGTCGGTTAAACGACTGACGCTTTCTTACTTGTTAGGTTTTTATTTCCTCTTCTTGTTGCCCCTTTACAGGACTAAAAATTGTTTAAAGGATACAACTGTTTAAAAATTATTTAAATACTTGTTCGTGTCCTATACTTCGGGTGTAAATGAAATTTAAAGTAAAGAGTGATTTTTTTGAGGTTAGGATTTTCATGCATTAGTATTTGACAGATCACGTGGGATTTCAGACATGGTGTCAAAGAGAAAGATGCTCAGTATGCTTTGACATTTCATCATGAATAGACTTACTAACGAGCAACGCTTGCAAATCATTGAATTTTATTACCAAAATCAGTGTTCGGTTCGAAATTTTTTATCGACAAATTTTGTTCAGCGATGAGGCTCATTTCTGGTTGAATGGCTACGTAAATAAACAAAATTGCCGCATTTGGAGTGAAGAGCAACCAGAAGCCGTTCAAGAACTGCCCATGCATCCCGAAAAATGCACTGTTTGGTGTGGTTTGTACGCTGGTGGAATCATTGGACCGTATTTTTTCAAAGATGCTGTTGGACGCAACGTTACGGTGAATGGCGATCGCTATCGTTCGATGCTAACAAACTTTTTGTTGCCAAAAATGGAAGAATTGAACTTGGTTGACATGTGGTTTCAACAAGATGGCGCTACATGCCACACAGCTCGCGATTCTATGGCCATTTTGAGGGAAAACTTCGGAGAACAATTCATCTCAAGAAATGGACCGGTAAGTTGGCCACCAAGATCATGCGATTTGACGCCTTTAGACTATTTTTTGTGGGGCTACGTCAAGTCTAAAGTCTACAGAAATAAGCCAGCAACTATTCCAGCTTTGGAAGACAACATTTCCGAAGAAATTCGGGCTATTCCGGCCGAAATGCTCGAAAAAGTTGCCCAAAATTGGACTTTCCGAATGGACCACCTAAGACGCAGCCGCGGTCAACATTTAAATGAAATTATCTTCAAAAAGTAAATGTCATGGACCAATCTAACGTTTCAAATAAAGAACCGATGAGATTTTGCAAATTTTATGCGTTTTTTTAAAAAAAAAAGTTATCAAGCTCTTAAAAAATCACCCTTTATGTTTAACAGAATGCCAATTTACTTCATTTCGACTATAGTTTCAGGCGTATATCATCCGGTTCACATATAATATGGACTGTCTGACGGTGTAAGAGATAAATGATTATTTGTAAAAAAAAACATTTATTATTCCAGATATGAGCATTTTCATCAAAATCGGTAAAGTCGTTTAGGAGTGTCATAAATTTGTTCTTCGATTTCTTCATATTGCCCACTATCAGAAATCTTTTATGTACTTATTCCAACTCAACATGTTCACTGGGAAGTTCTAATTTAATCCAATGCTTTAGAAAATGTGGTTGAGTTTGAATTATTTTAGAACTCTGGAAACTCTTAGAAATAAAACAAAAAATCCCCAAACAAATAGATTTTTCATAAATTACTGAGTGTTTTATTATTTCAGCTTAACAAATGTGTTTCACCGATCACAGTATGGTCACTGGGGAGTTAGAATTGATTCCAAAGGTTGAATTTGAACTATTTTAGAATTTGGTTTACATTGAACCACTTTTCGATAATGGATAGGTGCAGCATAATGCCTTCTCTAATAGGTTCCCTATAGGTTCGGTAGTTTAGATTATTAATACCGAGCGTACCGGTACTCGAGTTCGTGGCGTGAAAGTTGCAGGTTCGATCTAGTCTGTAGCTGCATTAATTTTAATCATTTGAATGAAAATGTACTTCTTTGCAAATCGTAATAAATAAAAATGACATTAATACATTTTCGATCACTATAGATTCCATGGCATCACTTGTAACAAATGATCCCTTTTATTGGGACAACCTTAATCATTTGTGAACATGCGAATTGACTAAAATCCCAGCAGCAATGAAAAACAAAACTAAATAAATAACTCATTTTCATTCAAACGAAAGCAACTAAACTTTAGTATTTCCTGCACTCAATGCTTTTTTTCAACTCCTGCTTAACCGCATCCCAAAGCAGTGTATCAACGACAATCTGGACTCTGGCCTAATCCAGTCGAAAATAGTCCAACAAAAAGTAAAACGGCACAGTCGAAACATGAATGGCCTTTTCCCTGCCATAGTCATGGCTAAGGTAGTTGATAAAAGCAGCCACTTGTCTAAGAAAAGACTAACCGCCAGCAAAAAGTCGAAGACGAAGAATTACAAGTGAAGGAGAAGAAAAACACCAAGTCAAAAGGAGCGAAAAATGTTGCCAAAACATTTTCTAAAACGGAAACAACTGTCTCGCTTGGAAATGTATTTGTGTGTGTTTTATTCCCCCACCACCACCACTTGGAAACGAGTGTGAGTGTATGAGTGAGTATTGTCAAAATGCCAATAGGAAGCTGTTACTCTATACTCCAACAACAGCAAAAACATCATCGATAGCAACTCTACTCTAAATGCTACTTTCAATGAGTAACAACACCAACACCATCATCGTCAACAACATCAACAACGGCAGCAATTGAGGAGCACATGAATAAACTTGGCTAACAACTTGTTTGTTGCAGCAACCTTTATGTTGTTGTTGCTGTTTTTGAATGGGCTGACTTGACTGGGGGTACAAACGAACAAATGCTTTTCCTTTACACTTGCATTATTTGTAGTACTCTTTTCCTGGCGGCTGGCTGCTGAAGGATGAAAAAAGTACGAAATATAAAATAATCGTGCAATTCACCTGCTCTGACAATAATTGCAAATGCAACTGCAACTGCTGCAACTTTGTGCCCGTTCTTTGCGTATGTATAGGCCGCACAGTGGGTGAAAGAATGCACAATAGTTGTCCACACCATAGGATGGAGAGTAATCATTGCATCATTTATCATCTTTCTCAGTTTATAGGGTATGTGGCAATTCAAAATGGTGCCTTAAGGCCTGTGGCAGTGGCCACGTAAACCAGGGTATGCGGTAGGGTCAAGTTGCAACAATGTGTTATTTAGACAAAAACCTTAAATGTCTTGTCATGATGGCTAAACTTATCTAATGTTATTGCACGAACAGTCAAATTCCTTGCTGGCAATAGTCCGATGATGCTGCATCCAGGCCGCATCAGCAACGAACAGTGGCACGTTATGGATCCATTTGTTTCTCTGTAATGTCTGGTGTATTTCACTCCAAATGTGACGGGGAACCCCAAATGTTAAAATTTTAACGATTAACAAAGCCACATTTTTATACACTCCACATAGGTCCACGTTATAATTTCAGGCATGTAAAATAAAGGTTTTTTTGAAAATCGTACTTATAGGGCGTAAAGTGGGATACAAATTTGGTTGAAAGTGAAATGATTAAATGTGGAATATCCCTTCCTTCGCCCTAGTAGTGGCGCATAATAAGAGAATTTTTCAAAATGTGTACTTTTATGGGGGAAACGTGGCGAGAGGTGATAAAAATAGTACCCGAATAATGGAATTAGATATATAAGTCGCTCTGACTGATTTTTTTTTTTGATATTTGAACTATTATGGAATAAAATTTTTAAAAACGGATACAAAGTATATGTACCAACCACTCTGCTGAAGTTGAAATCATAAAATTCGTTATATACATTCCACTGACAGTGTAGACGGCCAACATAAATGATTTTTCAAAAATTTAACATTTGGGGAAAAACGGAGCGAAAGGGGATAAAAATGGTACCAGCCAAACTGCTGCAACTAGAATAATGAAATTCGGTATATACATCGCTCTGATTGCGTAGACGCGAAATATAGAGATCTATAGAGATCGAATTATAGAGATCTTACGCTATTCGTACTTTTACGGGGTAAATTGAGTAAATAAGGATACAAATTGTACCAACCAAACGGTTGAGAGTAACACCAAAAAATTCAGTGAATACATTCCCCTGACAGTGCAGACGAGCAAAATAATTATATTTTACGAAATTTGTACATTTAGGTAAAAAAAGGGGCGAACGGGGATAAAAAGCGTACCAACCAAATGAATCCAACTAGAACAATGAAGGTTTAAGTCGCACAGACTGCGTAGTTGTGAAAAATAAGAAATCTTTCGATATTCATACTTTTAGGTTGAAAATGAGAAAAGGGGGACAAAACCAACCACTCTGCTGATTACACGATTTTTCAAAAAAAAAATCACATTTCGGGGAAAATGGAGTGAAAGGAGATACAAATGGTACCAACTAAACTACTCCTCCAACTAGAATAATGAAATTCGGTATATACGTCGCTCTGACTGTGCAAACGAGGAATATAAAAGATATTTCGATTTTCCAAATTTTAGGGGGTAATTCATAAAGTGGGATAACAATTGTACCAACCACTCTGCTGAAGTTGAAATCATAAAATTTATTGTACACAAACGTCTGACCGTGTAGACGACCAACATTAAGATATTTCGATATTCAAACTTTTATGGGGTAAAAATCGTAAAGAGGGATACAAATTGTACCAACCAAACGGCTGAAGATGCAATTATGAAATTCTATGGCAGAGAGGATGCGCAACATAAACAAATTCTTCGAAATTGTTTACTTTTAGGGAAATATAAGACGAAAGAGGACAAAAATGGTAGCAATCAAAGTGCTGCCAGTAGAATATTGAAATTCGGCGTGTATGTGTAATGTGTAGACGAGGAATATAAAATATATTTCGATTTTCCAAATTTTAGGGGGTAGGATGAAAATGGGAAAAAGGTGACACAATTAGTACCGACCAAATGGCTGTAGCTAGAGTCATAAAAGTAGGTGTATGCATTTCTCTGACTGTGTTGAGGATCAAAATTAAAAAAAAATCGCACTTTTAAAGGAAAACAGGCCGTCCGAACTTAAAGCCCCTTTTTCTTGTTTTTATTCATCTGCCCGTACTTATTGAAACATGCTCTTATTAAATCAAATAATACTGATTATATTCATTCAGAGATTTCACATTTGATTTTGCTGCAAATAACTGCGTAGCTCCCACTGTGCGCACAATAGTCAAATGCTGCATGTTAGGCCTTTTGGCTGCTTTGGCCGGCCAGGCCGATTAGTTTGCTTTCGTTTCGGCTTCCTTGGAATGAATGGTGGCGGCGGCTGCAACTGCGGCGGCGTTATAGTAAAATGAAAACATGCATAGATCTACATCGGCATGTTTGCATGTTGCAGCTGGAGTTTTAGCCATTGTGTCGGCTGTTGTTGTTTTGCTAGCCAACTAAAATGCCTGCCCAGATATTCAGAGTTCTTTATCTCACTTAAGTTTTTCCCCCCGATATTGGCCATGGTGGCAAAGCAACGCAACGTTTCAACATTTGCACACTATGCCGACTGAACTGTCTGTCTGTCTGTGGATGGTGGGTTTGTCTAGTTTTATAGTTGCAGCACAGTATTTGCTGCTGCTGCTTCAGCAGCAACCTGCATTTATTTTCCTGTTGACACTGACTCCTTTTTCTTAACAGCTGCTTAGATGGTTGGTTGGCTGGCTGCCTAGTTGGTTGACTGGCTTTTTTCATTCAGCATCTGCAGCCAAGTACATTTTATGCTGTTCATTCTGCTGTTTTGTGCATTGTGTTGCTGTTGTTACAGAAGTGTTTCAACAACGTCTTATTCGCGTTTATAGTTTATCTCAAACCATGTAAATCGCACAGATGCAACTACAAGTATGAATGTCTGTCGGTCTGTCTATCTGTATGTTTGTCAGTCGGTTTGTTATAATGATTTTGTTGCAGTGGGTATACATGTGTGTACATGCAGCATAAGTTGCATGCATGCATCCATACATGCCACTACTATTACCTGCTGCTGCTGTTCTGCATTTAGAGCAGTATAGACTAGTGCAGTGCTGGGTGAGAGAATATGTTTAGAAATTGTACAAGTGCATGCATCAACCAAAAAAACATACAAACTTACTTACTGGGCTGCAAATGATACTAGCAAGCATACATCTGTACATATGGGGCATTGATCATGAGATTTACCCGTGCCGTTGTCGACTATATCACTATCAGGTTACAATTTCTTACAAATTGGAATAGAAAATGGGTGAAATTGGGGCAAAGGGAAATTTTTCCCAAACTCGGACTGCAAATCCTCATAATATTTTATGGTACCAATTAAACAACAACGATTTTTAGGGTGGGAATGACAAAAGAGAGATAAATATGGCACCAACTAAACATTGATGATGGAAACATGAAATTTCATGTCTGACTATGTCGAGGGCAACATAAAGGGATTTTTCGAAATTTGTATTTTTAGTGCGGGAATGGTGCTAAAGGGATAAATATGGTACCATCGAAACGACCGAAGCTAAAATCATGAAATTCGATTTATCCATAATTTAAGATCAAAATGAGAAAAGAGCTATGAATGGTACCCACCAAACGGTTGAAACTACAATTTTGAAATTCGACAATGTAGACAAAATAAGAAGATTTTTGACATTCGCAATTTTAGGAAAAAACAATGAAAAAGGGGATAAACATTGTACCAACAAAACGGCCGAAGCTAAAATCATTAAATTTGGGATTCCTGATTTTTCGAAATTTGTACCTATAGTGCGGAAATTGGCCTAAAGGGATAAACCAACCAAATGGCTGAAGTTTAAATTATGAAACTTAAGGTATACATTCCTCTGACTATGTAGACGTATTATATAAATGTATTTTTAAATTTGTTAATTTTAGAACCAAAATGGGAAAAGAAGGATAAAAATGGTACCAACCAACCGACTGAAGCTAAAATCATGAAATTTGGTTTATACATTCCACTGACCATATAGACGTGCAACAAGAAAGGGGTTCTTCGAAATTTGTACTTTTAGTCGGAAAATGGGGCCAAATGGATAAATATGGTGCCAACAAAACGGCTGAAGCTGAAATAGGGCAAAACATCTAATTGCCCTATTTCAGCTTCCCGATAATGTAGACGTGCTAAATAAAAGTATTTTTTAAAAATTCGTAATTTTACGATCTAAATGGGGAAAGAGGGATAAAATTGGTAACAACCAAACGGCTAATGCACAGGTGTGCACATTCCTCTGCCAGTGTAGACGCGCAACATAAGGAGATTTTTTCGGCGGCAATGTGTCGATAGGGGATTAAAATGGTACGAGCCGAACGAATGCAGCTAGAATAATGTAATTATTTGTGTATGTCGCTGTTATTTTACATCAAGTTGGATCATAACTTTATAAATGACTATTAGTGCCTTAGAAGATTACTCCATTGTGGTTGGTATATAATACTCGACCAGGTGGAACTTGAAACCTTTTTCTTGCTTCTCTTTAAATTTTTAGGTTTTCGTCACAACTAATAAAAACTAATAAAAAACAAGTAAGAAGGCGTTAAGTTCGGTCGGGCCGAATCTTATATACCCTCCACCACGGAGTGCATTCCACAGTATTACCAGCAGATTAAAGGATGTCGACTTTACATAGAAGTGCAGTACCATATTACGAAAATTGTGATACTTTTTATGAACATTACTATATTTGTTTACTATTTCAAACTATAATGTATACTTATGCGCACTGTTTAAAATCGACAATCAGTCGCCATTAGAAAGAAGCATTTTCAGATACAGACAAAGTGATAAGAAAAGTATAAATATTAAAGATATCCCCATTCGCCCCATTCTCTGCCCAAATGTACAAATTTCGAAAAAACCCTTTTTCGAGTATTCATAGTCAGAATGTATACACCGAATTTCATGATTTCAACTTCAGCGGTTTGGTAGGTCCCATTTTTATACCTCTTTTTAATTATATCCCTTAAGAGTACGAATTTCGAAAAATCCCTCTATTTTACGTGTCTATGCAATTAGAGGGATGTACACACCGAATTTCATGATTCTAGCTGTTGTCGTTCCATTGGTGCCATATTTTATCCCTTTTTGTCCCATTTCGCCAGCTAAAACTTTTATTTTCTTTGTGGAGCTTCCAAGCTACAAGAGGAATGTCCGCAACAAATTTCAAATGTATGAAAGTAAGAAATTTAATTAATAAGCCAAGGCTACCAATATTTGTATACTATATAAATATATAATGGATATAATACTTCAATTCATAAAGTAAATATAAGGGAGTAATCATAAATACCCTAAATATTGGGGGATAGAGAGTGTATTTTCAGCTACAGTCGTTTGGTTGGTTGTATTTCTATCATATTTTAATTGCAAAAGTATAAATTTTGAAAATACCTTATCTCTCACGTACGCAGTACAAGACAACTTCATGATTCTACCATTTTTTGTCGTAAAAGCAACAAAATAAAGTACGAATTTGGAAAAAAATATTTTACGTGGCTATGCAGTCAGAGGAATGGATACACCGAATTCCATGATTCTATCAGCGGCCATTTTGTTGGTACCATTTTTATCCCCTTTTTCCAATTTTGCCCGCTAAAGAGTACGACTATCTAAAATCTCTTTATTTTACGTATCTACACAATTAGAGGGATGTACACACTGAATTTCATCATTCTAGCTGTATTCGTTTAGTTGGTACTATTTGTATCCCCTGTAGCCATTGTATCCCTTGAAAGTACGAATTTGGAAAAAACGTTTTATTTTTCGTGTCTACGCAGTCAGTGGAATGTCTATTCCGAATTTCATGATTCTAGCTGCTGTCATTTGGTAGGTACTATTTTTATCCCCTTTTTCCATTTGAACCCCAAAAAGTACGAATTTTGGAAATTTCTTTTATTTTACGTGTCTACGCAATCAGAGGAATGTATATATCAAATTTCATTATTCTAGGTGCAGCCGTCAGGTTGGTACTATTTTTATCCCTCTATCCCCATTTAACCCCCTAAAAGTACGAATTTAGAAAAAATACTTTTATATTATGTATATACTCTATTAGGGGAATGTACATGCCAAATTTCGTGTTTCTATCTGTTGTCGTTTGATAGGTACCATTTTTATCCCTTTTTGTCCCGTTTCGCCCCCTACAAATACAAATCACTCTATGGTGCCCTTTTATGATACAAAGGGAATGCACATTGCAAATATCAAGTAAATACAAGCTAATATGTTCAAAAACATGCTGAGATACTCTAAATATTAGGGGTATTTTCAGTCCTTGTGAGGGAAAAATTTTTCCCTCTGGGCCGATTTCGTCCACTTTCAATCCCAACCGATCTACAACCATAAGACACATTTAGGAAAAATTTGAACCTCCTAGCTCATTTCGTTCGGCCGCTATCGTGCTTTCAACAGACAGACGGACAGACGGACATGGCTATATCGTCTTAGAATTTTACCACGACCCAGAATATATATACTTTATGGGGTCTCCGATGAATATTTCAAGGTGTTACAAACGGAATGACAAAGTGAATATACCCCCATCCTGGAGGTGGAGGGTATAATAATGTCAATGACACATTCATTCAATTTGGATTTTTTGATATTTATATTGGTTGGGCCATTTGACATTTTAAATTAGAGTTGGCTATAAAAAAGTACTAATTATTTTTTCAAATTTCTTCTTTTATTGGAAAGGTTATACTTTGCCATTTATTAATTTAAAATTTTTATATAGCCCACCCTATATGAATAACGCTGGATTGATCGTTTTCGAATTATGTTGACATAATTCATAAATAGAATTCAACGAATTGAAAGTGTGGACCATTTTGAAGTTGAGGGACCATAATATATCGGAAAAAATAGTGGTTATTGCTTCACAATTTTCTTATTTAGTTGCATAGTGAATAATGAGTCTGGTCTGTTGCTGGGTTCAATATGTTTTTCACAGAATGCTTTTTATAGACAAATTTTGGCATTTTTTAACTTTTTTCGCCACCCATTTTCACCTTTCAAGTCGAACCTTGGCGAATTGGCCCATATGTATCTAGCTTCTATTGCTTTGGAGTATGGGGTTAACTGTAAGCTGGATATATCTACCTAGTCGTACATATGTATGTATGTTGCACGGTTTACAAGCTGTGGCATGACATTGGAAGCGCCAATCCATTCATGATGCCTTTGCCGCGACATAGTAGTAATGCCATAGCCATTGAGTGTTGCATCTACATGCTGCAGCACATGTATGTACGATAGAACGTACTGCTGCTATTGTGTCTCCAAAGAACACTTGTTGTTTGTTGGCTGGCTGGCTGGCTGCTTACTCGCTGACTTTCCAGCGGCAGCCAGCCAGCACACGGTTTTATTACTGCATCGTCTAGGCAATAGGTATACATACAAACCTACTCATGTATACAATACGTTAACTTAGACACCTTACCCTTTGTCTGTCTGGCTGTTTGTCAGTATGTATGTGTGTCGCTCGGTAAGTTTGTATTTCGTCGGAATGGTTGCTTTGAAAAAAAAAACAACAACAACAACAAAACAATGATCTTTGTCTGTTGAGATCCTTCTGTTTTTTTGTTACAACTGCTACAATTGTAATATTACAAAACAAATTTGTTAGATGCTGATAAAGTTGTTAAAGTCATTGATGATGAGATGTTGATGATGATTATATCGTTAAATGTGTTCGTATTCGTCCGTGCATGTTGCATAGCGGCTGCTGGCTGGGATTGCGCCAAATGGGTTTTTAATGGTATCGTATTTAGCGATTTCCTCTTGCAGCCTCAGAGTATATTATTTGTATTTAATTTCAGTTCTGGATGGCCTAAACTTGCAGTTTAATTAGTTTAAATACGTAGCTTATGTAAATGAGTATTTCGGGTATCTAAAACAACATTTTGTTATGGAATTTTCTTATAGCGTCCTTGGCATAGGGTTTTCAAAGAAGCAAGTGTCAGACAGACATTGTTAAATTGACTCACCTAGTGAGTCTAAGCGATATGTATAATCAAAAGTCCATAATGCATAATCAAAAGTACTTTACGCTGGACAGAAGCACATATATTTCTTATGTTTTCTTAAATAAGCTATATATATCGATCGAAAGCTCCGATGTGAAAGTTAAAATCGGTGGATAAACAACTAATAATTTTAATTGTAATAAATAATGAAATAAATAGAATAAAGTGTTGAAAATTAATGACCGAGAGAATTCTTATTGTCAGAAATATATTGTGCCTTTTTAATGATGATCATTTTATGGAAGATCTTAACCTTCTAGCTCCTCTCTTCATGGGCCAGTTTGACCCTTTTTTTGAGAAAATCCTAAAAAGTCATATCAAAAAGCACATTTAAGGATTAAAATGTTGTACGAAAAAAATTGTGGGAAAATTTCAGTGGGGGTCACCGAAGACACCAATGTTGTAGCTAAAGCTCTTCACGCTTAAATGAAAACTTTGACTCACTGTAAAAAGAAACTCAAACCAGATAGCCAATAAGTTTATTCTACAAAAATGATCTGCTCAACAGTAATATAGGGTCGCTACTCTGTTCCAAAAATGCTGTTAGGCAGTGTAAATTATCAGCACAAAGAAAAAATTAGCAAATTATGATGGAAACATCACTTGTTTTCAATTTATACTTTACAAAACTTTAACATTTGCTTTTCAATTATACTAATTTGTCAATTTCTTTCTTTTCATTTCAGGTAAGACATACACAATAGTATTAACTTAGCTGGCGGCAAGTATATTAATCTTGAATTATTTACGATAATAATATAATTATATGAAGGGCAAACTATCTTTTGTTTTCGTGATATTTCCAATTTAAAACTATTCGTCGAAGATCCACAAAAATTTAACATTTTTCCAATTTACGACCATTCACCGATTTAATATTAATTAATATCAACATATTCCATTTCACTTTACCAAGAAGTGCTATGAATTATGTAATTCTTCTATAAGTATCTTGGTAGCGTATGAGTTATATTTATTGATACTAATATTACTCATTCGCTCAGTTATGGTGCTTACCAAATAATTCTAAATACATGCAATTTTCTTTCAATGACATTTATTTCATGTGCACTAGACGAAAAGATGTGTATTCGACCGATTACTAATAATAATAGTTAATTGTTATATGAAAGCAATCAAAAATCCTATCTGTAGACACAAAAAATTAAAAAATATATATTTCTTTAATTTTACGAGAATCTGTCACTTAATCGATTATACGTTATTCATGACTGATATATGATTTCTTTTTTTCGCTAAAATTTCAGTTACTTATATTAAGATCGAATAATACTTCATATTTTTTTTAAATTTTTTCATGTTGAAATTATTTTTTTTTTTATTTAATTCTGATTGATTGAAATCAATATTCGGGAAAAAATGCTATGGTGAGTTCTTCTAACAGACTATATTGACATAATTGGCTACATTGAATATACTGACTATTTTAAATATATTATTGACTTTTGAATGTGTATATTGTGTATTTGGATTTTATTACCTATATAGATCACCTTAAATATATTGACTATTCTGATTATTATTGACTATTGTAACTATATTGGCAATATTGTCTATGTTGACTATATTGATTATATTGACCATATCTACTATATCAACATCATTGAATATATTAACTAAATTTTTTATATTAACAATTTTATGTATATTGACTGTATTGCATATGTTCTCTATGCTGACTATATTGATTATATTGACTGCAGTGAGTTCTTCTAACAGAAGAAAATTCGTACATCTTCACCTTAAACTCACAAAGGGAAAATATTATTTTTTACAGTTTAAGAGATTGTTCAAAAAGCTTAATAATTTGCAAACTCTTATGATAACAATTGGGGGTTTTCAGTATACTTTCAAAGGGCTATCGATCTAAAGCGATCCTGATTAGTTCCCATTCACCTGTTGAGGAAACTAGTCCATGAAATAACAGCACCATAATGTTTAAATGTTAAATGTTGTTCTATTGTTTTCTGTGTCATTTCGAGATTCTGCTTCCAAATTTTAATTTTTTTCGTTGCACTGAATGACTTGTCTGGGGATTCGATTTTCCATTTCAGGAAATCGAATGATATGATTTAGAAAAAAATCACTATGTTTCAGCAGGAAGAAATGGCATGCTATCACCACCACTAAATTCTTTCCTACATAACTTAAATTGATTTCATGTCAGAAGACAAGTTAAACACAAATACTGATACCTGGCATCGATTATACGTTGTAGGAATAAGTACATAAGTGTCATGCTGCGGTGACATTGTAGAAATATTTTATTTTCTCAGCAAAAAAGTCCAATCGAAGCAATCATAACATCATCTGCGCCGATGTTATGATCTCTAAAGGACAGCGGAAAGTAATGAAATTTCTGATTGAAAAAAGAACACCACATCCACAGAGTGGTGAGTGATAGTTAAATAACAACGACAATGGATGGACATCCACAATCACAATCAACGGGACTGAAATCTAATCCTTTTCAATGATTACATTTCTGTGTGATTTTTTCTACTTCTGCTGTTCATTTCGAAGGTTACGATGTATCGGCATAATAATCATGGTCAACTACAAATTGCCAGCACCTCAATATAAAATAAATATATAGAAAAGCAAGAAGAAGAACACTATTGTAAAAATGTTTAACGCCAGGAAGACATGACTTAGATGCGATGCAATCGCACCATATAACCTTCATAGGAATTAATTGTAATTTTAAAGTTTGAAAGAAGTTTATTTGATATGATATTATCTTAGATCTAATCGTAGATGGCCTACAAAGGCAATGTGAAAAGTGCTTTCAAATAAAGAAGACAAGATGGCAATAGTGACTAATTGGTTCATATACATATTTATAATCTCAAAATCAATTATTAAGTGTTTGAATAATTTTCCAATCCTACTTATTTTAAAACTATCAGAATATATACTCAATTCTGATAGTTTTAAAATAAGTAGGATTGGAAAATTATTCAAACACTTAATATCTATCACTTAATTACTTATTATAATACACTTAATTATCTATCTATATTGACTATTATGAGTATGTTGACTATATCGACAACATTGACTATATTTACTACATTGAAAATATTGACGAGTTGACTATATTGACTTATTGGCCATTGATCGCATATATTGCCTATTTTCACTATATAGCCTAAATAGATCACCTTGACTATATTAACTATATTGACTACATTAACTATATTGACAATATTGTCTATAATGACTATATTGCACATATAACCTGTATTGACTATTTTGATTATATCGACTATATAGACCATATTGACTATTTAAACTATATAGACTATATTAACTTTAATGGCTATATAGAGTATATATAGTCCATATATTATATATGTATTATATTGGCTATATTGATTATGTTGACTATATCGACTTTATTGCCTATATCAACTACATTGACCATATTAAGTAAATTGACTATATTGGAAATATTGTATATATTGACTGTATTGCATATATTGTCTATATTGACTGTAGTGTCTATATTAACTTTATTGAATGTATTTTCTATATTAACTATGTTGCCTATATTCACTATATCTATCGTAATTGTCTAAACAAGTTTTGTTGTGTATGTTGTACAATGGAGGTGGCAAATTAAGTAGGAATTATTCGACCCATTTTAATAATTCTGTGATTTATTTCATAAAAATTTTATTTTTTAATTTTTCCATTTCCGTTAACCAACGTAGTATGGAGGAAAAAATTGCATTGTCATATAGAGATTAGTAAAGACTTCCTTCAATATTGTGTCTTTCAGATTTTCATGGAAATGCAGAATGACATATAACTGCAGAATTTTTCCAAAATGTTTTCCCACTAATAGAGGTTTTTCTACAACTTTAATTGTTTTTGTAAACTAGATGTTTGCGCCTTCAATTAAATAAATAAAATCTTCACATTCCTTGGTATAAATGCATATTGGAAAATTCTTGTGGGACAAATGGCAAATCCCAAACGAATAACGGCAATTCTCTTTTCCGGACAATTTGATTTCAATCAATTAACGAAAAATTGAACAAAAATTCTCGTTTTCGTTTAAAATCAATGTTCAATTTGTCTATTGCCTGGCAATCATTCGATGCCCTCAAAATTGAAAAGAAAATCGATTTTTTTTAGTTTAGCAACCACTTGTAAATAATATGAACCTTATCTGTAGTTCAGTTGTTGTTGTCGTCGTTTTTTTGATATTTTTCAACAATTTTGTTCAATTGTCATTGGAACAGCGACAACCACAACAACAACAACGACAGCAAAAGACGAAAACTGCATGGCATACCAAAAAATATTCTCATTCGCATTCAGTTTTCATTGACGTGTGTTTTGTTGTGTTGCGTCGTTGTTTCCAATTCGTCGTCGTCGTTGTCGTTTGAGTGCAATTTATTGCCATCGTCGAAAAACCTAACAAATGCATTTTACACAAAAATTATTAGTGAAATTCAATCTGGAGGGGAAGATACTTTAAGCCGCCTCACGTCTGCATAAAAAATAAAATAATGGGTGATGTGTGGCTTTTTCATTAAAGTTCCCCAAATATATATATATGTCTAAGCCACTCCCTGAACAATTATCATCTCCGTCGCTGGTGATTCAAATTATCAGTAATATAGCTTAGACTAAAGTGGTTGAAAATTTATATGAGTAATCAAATTTTGTTAATATAATTTAGTTTCAGGGTATCAAAGTTCTAAGTTTAACTTAACACATTTTTTACCAGTCCACCATAACCTAGATATTTTCGTGAGGCTGTCTAATGTGTGTATATATGTGCGTACAGAAACACTCATACCATATTTAGATGCATACATATGTATGTACGAGTATATCCGTATATTTGTTTTGTCGTTGTTCTGAATTTACTTCTTTCTAAGCGTACACAAGTGCCATCGTGCCGTCGAACAAAAGTGTCGAATATTTTCCATCAATTTCTTCGATTTCTTTAATTGACTTTTGTCATTTGTGGCAACAAAACAAGTACATATTTCCGAGAATTTTCTACTGATGTGGCAGAAATTTATATTAGCATTGATATCTAGTCTAGGGCAGTAATGTTTGGTAGAAGTAAAAAAGTGAAACTGCATGTTAAGGTCACAATAATTTTTCGCTAATTTTGTAGATGAGAAATTTTCCCAATGACCCCTTAAGTCAGCGGTTTATATTTTTGGTAATTTTTTAGTATTTGTCTTTTGTTAGTTTCACTATTATTATATAATTTCTGTCGTCAATATGCATATCAGTGTGGGTTTATTGGGAGTGTTTTATGGCTCACCTACTACGTGATTGTCAATGATGTTACCTTCACACAGAACCATACTTGAGCCTTATTTGGACTCAAATATTCAATAATTTGAAGAAAAATTCTCGCGAAAAAAAAAAACAAAAAAATGTGACTTTTAAATTTCCTTCGCGACATGCCAGCTAAGTCATAAAATTATAGAATTATTGACTATATATGACTATGACATAGACTAGTTATACAGACCAGATTGACTGCATTAAAAAATTGACTAAATTAATAATATTGATGATATTGACAATATTGATTATATTTACTATATTGACTATAATGAATATATTGGCTATTTTGAGTATCTTCTACATTGACTATATTAACTATATTGACTATATTGACTATATTGACTATATTGACTATATTGACTATATTGACTATATTGACTATATTGACTATATTGACTATATTGACTATATTGACTATATTGACTATATTGACTATATTGACTACATTGACTATATTAAGAAATAACTATAATTTTAAATCTAGATCCTTAAATTCACACTTTTCAGAGAAAAAATAGTCACCTGCGAAAAAAATTCACATTTTCGCAATTTTATTGCCAAAAAAGTACCAATAAATTTTGGTTTATTTATAAAATTCTTCATTTACATTTGCATAAATATATCTAAACGTATATGATTTAACGTAAGCAACTCTAGGGTTCACCCATTCTTTTCTTACAGTTTCTCTTCGAAGTTAACCATTTTCTTAACCAAATTCTCTCTTTGAACCATAAACTGGGCAGTCCAAACAGGTTTTGTTGTGTATGTACATATGTCCTTTGATTATTTTTGCACAACTCTTTACGAAAGTCGGAAATTTTGTATAGGAGTCATTCCAATTCAAACGGTTTTGATCCCGATAGCATTCAATTGTATTAACACACTTTTTTAAAAAATCTTATTGTTTTCACTGTTAAATTGACTATAAACCGTGAGAAATAATTTTCTATTCTTTTTTAAAAATACATACACAAACTTTCAAAACAATCAAAGCTATCGAGGTCAAAAAACGTATTGCTTGACATGGAAGGATCATGGATAGATTTTAGATTGAAGTATATGTATTAAAAAATGTAACAAAACAAAATTTCAATCATTAAATATAGAATATAAAATAAATGATCAAAAATTAAAAAAAATAAAACGATTAGCTAAATGATCAAAATGATTCCTCTTCCAATTTCAGTAGGAATCCTCACAGACGATCAATTTTGAAGAGGCCCTTTTTGTCATTTTTAAAAACAAGAACAAATATCTCGTCAAAGTACGTCAAAGAATTTTTGAGAAAGACTTCTATATCTAATCCCTTCTAGTATAATACAAAATTCGATACAATTTAATGTTTTTTTCGAAATGAACGAGTTGTCACTTAATTAAGTCTAGACTTTTTTCATGCAGCAACGTAGCAAAAACTGTTGTTATGTTGGGAATAAGCCCATTCATGAGGAATGATTTTCCCCACGAATTACCACTCGAATTATTTTTATACATGGATGTCATTTGAATCAATACTTACTTGCAGCTGTATCGAGTAGGTGAAAATAACTACTTACGCCCAGGCTTACGTATGAATTACGAATAAATACGAACTGCCAATAGCCACTAATATATGTCATTGCTATTAACTCATTACTTTTTGGGTATATATAATAGTAAGGTTAATAAGTAAGTATTTACCCGGTATTGCAGATGGTAATGAGTTGTGTTTAACCGGAATTACTGATGGTAATGAGTAATTTTTTCCCAGCAAAATAAATATAGTTGTGTTTTTTCTTTATGTTCTTAGTTATATAGTTAGTGGGCTAAAAGTTTATACAGTTGTGTTTTATTTATTCATGGGAGTTTTAGACTTTGTGGCCATTTCCAACAGCTTTGTCTTCAAATTAATTTGAATATGGTTCCTCCCATCCAATCCCTCTATTGTCCTCCTCAAATCCGTCATTGTAATGAAACATGTCCGCATTTCTCATTTTCACAAACAATAACACTTTGCCTTTGCCACTTTGGCTAAGTTTACAAATGAAATTTTTATCAAAAGGATTGCAAGCAATCAAACATTATTTATCTATTATCCTTTGCAAATGCAATAAACCATCCAACAAACAATGACATTGATGAACGCAAAACAAAAAAATGAAAACGCAAAGAGAAGCGGAAAATCAACATTTCCAAATGAATGATGGCAACAAAATATCACTTTTGATAATTTCAAAAAGCGCGCCTTTTAATTTTTTTAATACACACTTTTGTTTTTGTATGTAAACAACAACAGCGAAAGCAGCAACAACAAACTGACTATTCAGAAAGTTATTATTTTAAGTGCTGTAAATGGATAACAGGACGAATAAAAACAATAAAACCTTTATTTAACCGAACAGCAATTGCTGCAATTGCCTGACGTTTTACATGGCAACTGCTGCAGCAGCAGCGACAGCGGCAGTGCTAAGACCAGCCACAACCAGCGAAACACATATTGCCCGCTGAGCAAAGTTTTTTTTGATATAAAACTCAACAAAATATTATGATGGACCACACCTTAATAATCACTTAACAACAAAAAAACTAAAGACAACAAAAAGTATATCGCAAAAAAGAAACGAGCCAAGGAAAATAATTTACAAAATTGCACTCATATATTTAACAATATAAAATGAAAGGGTGACAGGGTGGGAGGAGTGACAAACCCCCACCTTCCCCCACCCGCTATACACAGCGTTGTGTCACAAGGTTTCCTCGAACTTTCACATGCTTATTAATGTCTCGGGGTAAATGAAAAACAGTGGGTTGAAAGCAGTAAGCAACAGGAGTTGCAATATACACACACACACATTCCGGCATCACGAACAGTGCCGAGGATAACGGGGTGCCGAGCAAAGGACTCGCGCTGAATTGTAGGAGTATCTGGTAGGTTTTGTTGCCACAAACCTAAAAAACCCTAAAGGCGGCTACAACAACGTTGATCTAATATTGAATTTCCTGTGGAGGTGTTTACTTTTAACGAACATATATCCTGTTGCTTTGGCGCCATATGTTTTCCAACAAGGACATACAACAAGTTTGTCTTTCACACACGCACACACACACACTTTTTGTTTTCCGTAAATAATTGCCATATTTTAGTTATTTTTATTACAACTTCAAATAATCTATTCAATGGAAAACTTTTCTACTCCACATCAAGTGGAAGCTTTTTTGTTTGATAGTCAAAATGCCACTTAAGGTATTTTGAAATATATAAAAACTGTTTTGGATAATTTGGTCAAACCCTATATTCGAGCAAAAAATTGTTGCTCAAACTCTGTCCTGTCGAACAAATTTTTGCTAATATGGGTTTAAGACAAACATTTTGGGAGAATTTCGAATTATTTGAAATAGTCGAAAATCTCCCCATAAATTCTAACTTTCCTGTGTCTAAAATAGATGACTGAATATATCAAAAGTATGAGATCGGAATTAGAGATGGGAGCGTGAGTGATTTTTGAATGACGAAGGAAAAAAATTAATCACACACGAAGATTTTTTTCCTTCCTCACGTTCACGCACGCTCGCGTGATTAAAATAAATTTAGCTTATGATCACGCGCGAATCACGTGAACAAATTCAACGAAGAAAATAATGTATGCATGAACCCCTCATTACCTATTCTAAATCCAAATGAGTAAACACCGCGCAAATCCGAAAATTTTATAATTTAAATTTACTAGATTTCAAATAGTATACAAAAAACTGAAATAGAATACAAAGAATGTGTGAATATTTTATTTGAACTAACACTAAGGGGTGTTCCAAATAAATGCAGTGCATTGTGTTGGCTTGCTTAAATAATAGAATAGGAAAATTGGAAATTAAAGGTGCAGTGAACCGATTTGTTTAAGACATAACTATAAACTGCTTAAATTTTTAAATGAAAATTTCACGTTTTTTCAAACATTGTTCGTAAAAGTTATTTCGAAATTGATTCCAAGCTATCCGGTCTAGCAATTGACTTTTTAATATTTTTAGAAATGAAGTATATATATATAGTACCGTAAAAACTACAACATTTTCCTTCCTTGAATAGAAAAATCACTTCGAGAAACAATTTTAATTTCTGAACAATAAAGTCTGAACCACTCTGAATTTTGAAATTTGGTAGAGAATAAAATAAGCTAAATTACAAGTAAAGACAAGCAAGAAAAGGCTAAAGTGGGACGGGCCCACATATTATACACTCCACTTTCTACCAGAATACATTTAATTCGGTTAAAAATTGAAAACGGGAATAATTTGTGTATGTGTCCTAATCATAGACCGATGTGACCTGACCCACTTTGTCAAATCGAGAAAAAAAACTTGTATCGCGACTATATCCAAACATGGAACGAAGTGACCCACTTTCACCATAGGTGCTTCTAGCTAAACATGTTATGGAAATTTTGAAGAAAATTCTTGGTGGAAACAATTTGACCCATTTTCACCATAGGTCTTTCTAGTTGAAATATAAGATATTTTGTCGAATTTGAAGAAGATCTGCTAAAATATGTGGTTTCTAGATCGGAAAGAGTCATATTGGGAGCGAAATTCGTATGCGAGCTATAAATATAAATCTGAACCGATCTGACCCACTTTGTCAACAGATGTTGCTAGTTCAAATATAAGGCGTTGTGCCAAATTTGAAAATCGGTGAAAATACGTGGTTTCTTGGGCGAAAAAAGTCAAACCGGGAACGAAATTTGTATGGGAGCATACTTATGTGAACCGATCTAACCCATTTTCAGTTGTTTCTAGTTGAAATATAAGACCAGAGCGGAAAAAGTCAAATCGGGGGCTAAATTTGTGTGGGAGCTATATATAAATCTGAACCGATCTGACCCATTTTTCAACATATGTGTTTCTAGTTGAAATATGAAGAAGATCTGTTAAAACACGTGGTATCTAGACAGGAAAAAGTCAAATTAGGAGCTAAATTTGTATGGGAAATCTGAACCGATCTGCCCCATATTCACCATCTGCCTGATATTCACTATGTGTGTTTCTAGTTGAAATATAGGATGCTTTGCCAATTTTGAAGAAAATCTGTTAAAGTATGTGGTATCTGGAGTGAAAGAGTCAAATCGGGGCTATATGTAAATCTGAAACGATTTTCTTCAAATTAAATATCGTTCGTCCTTATCCCGAAAAACTTCGCTGTGCAAAGTTCCATTTAGTTCTGGCTACAATTAGACCTGTACTCTGATTACAATAATAGATGGACAAACAGGCAGATGGACGGACAGACAGACGAAGATTGCTAAATCGATTCGAAAAGTGATTATAAGTCGATCTGTATAATTAACAATGGGTATATCTAGCTTCCTTTTGGATGTTACATTCAAATGCACAAAGACATAATAAAGATTATTTTTCAGGATAATAAAGCATTAATTTTATTTTTATTATCATGAGTCCTTGAACCAGAAGAATATTACTAATTTCACACTGATTCTGAAAGAAGAGATAAAATCCTTTCAGGGATATCAATATCGTTAAAATCTGGTGACGCGATCCAATGCTATTTTATCGTCAAGGAAGCCATCTTTTCTCAAAAATCTTCAATATCACCAACGTTGGGCCACTGTAACACAAACCGCGTACTACTTTGAGCTACGGTATATATATTTTTAGACACATAGAATGTGTGAGAGTCTCTGCAACATGTTTGTTTATTTGTTCTTGGCAATTAAAATTAAAAAAATAAATATATTTATTTTTTGAACTAATGCCTCTAACACAAGATATCCCTCTCGATTATAAAGCCATGTTATTGCCTCTCGCCCTTACTAATTTGTCAAAAACGAAGCAGCAATTTACAGAGAAGATGGTGACATTTGGAAGTATAACATTATTTATTGTCCTGCCCTACCTAAGAAATCTTCATAGTAACTTTGTAGTAATTTTTATTCGCAAAGTCACTCTGGATGGCTGGTGTACACGAGAACTTTCGAAGAGAATTAAATAGTTTATCCTCACTTGACACATAGTAATATTTTTCCAAACATTTGTTTACGTTCGGCAATGGGCAAAACAAATGCTCAATACTGTTGTTTTAAATAAAACCAACAAAACTTCCATGTGTATATTCAAAATCGGACATATTTATTATATATTTGTTTTTTTTTTTTTTTGCCACGCCTTCTGGTACCTCCCACACAAATTACACTAACCTACTTAGAATTATAGACATCATAACATCTATACGGATTATTAGAATCTTCAATGATTTTATATTTAACAATAATATATATATAAATATATTAATATGAAATATATAATATGAAACGCAAATTGTTGCTGTTGTGTGTGGATTTTCAACTTTTATACTGCGTTTTGAATTACACTCAAAATTTATTTTTTCCAGATTTTGAATTTTCTTATATGGGGTTTGAGAGTTGAAATCCGGCCGCATATCTGAAAGCAGTATTACTGTTGTTGTGTGTAACTCTGCGGGTCTAAATACCACTATTTGAACTTTTTTCTAATATCTATCTATTTTTTCCATACATTATTCCCTTTTACCATATTTCGGGTTCATTTTTTGTCCTTTACGTATTGTGTTGGCACTTTGTGACCAAGAGTGTAGCTAATTGCAATTTAATCATTTGCTGCATTGTGTCCTTCAAGTTTTTGTTGGCTCCTTTGTGGTGTGCTGCAAACAAAAAATTTACTTTTTAATTACTTAAATTGTCCTTAAGCTGTACCAAAAATAATACATATTAAATTCAATTTACTAAACACATTTTCATATCACGAATAAGTCAGGCATTATAGGATGAGGCCGTACCTCAAAACAAAAATCTATTTCAGATTTATTTATATCTAAATCTCCCAAACAAATGTCACTCCAGAAACATAATATTGTCACCGTCAGTATTTAGGAATGAAAGTTCTATTGATATAGCCCCATAAAAAGTTGCATCTACTTTTCTATTCTTATAGATCTAGAGATTTTTGATAAATTAATTAATTTTGATAAATTATTTTTGAACTGAAAGGAACATAAAATAAAACATTTTATATATATGTCCAATTTCGGATGTTTGCAGCAATAAAGTTTCATCGATATTTTATCTGCCCTTTAAAATGATCGAGGTATGATATTCTAAAATGGTGCAGCATATCGTATAGTCGATCATATTCGACTTTTGACTATCCCGAAGATTGGTTTTATATTAACTCCATAACTTATATACTTACATATGTATGTGACCGTGCAACTCAATTTAAATTGATCTTATACTTATTTAGAAATCTAACTATCTAGATAGCTTTTAGCCAAAATTTGCCACTTTAAATAAGTCCCACAGAGAAATCAAGCACTTCAATTTGTAACAGGTCCGTATTTTGTAAATGCAATTTTTAGTAACGAAAAATGTTTCCCCATAATCATCAGACGGCGTAGCTGGCGATACCAATTGTGTTCAATCTCTTAGTTAGTCACTGAATGTACGAGAATATGTGAGACTTCATGGTCAACTCTGACCTATTTTGCCTTGGATTTTGTAGGTAGGGTTTTCTCAATAATATTCTGGTGCTATACATATATGAATGTATACATACATACATATACAGCACCACTGATAACCTATACACAAAATGTTTGCGAAACAAATTGCATACATATTTACTTGTACATTTGCAATAAATACAATTAGTGTATATTTAAATATTAATACGATAACCGACAATGTGGAAGGCCGTACACCCTTCTGCACCCGCCACCAAGCGACTATGCCCTCGAACAGCAAGATTTCCAGAGATAACGCATATGCAATGGGAAGTTGACCACCTATTTATTATTGCGACAACTGCGTTTACTTCAGTTAGTCGTATTTTCGACACAATTATTTCCATGTCATCATCTCCGAACGTACTTCAAATAAGATAAAATAATAGGGTAAGGTTTTTTATTACACAAACAATATACAAATGTATATATATATATATATATACGTATGTACATACATGTGTTGTGTATAACCATGTGTAGAACTAGTTACTAATTATTACATCGTTATTGACGTTGCAAAATTTTCAACGAAGCAGAACCAAACCAAAACAGAAAATAGATTAGCAAATTTTCTAGAATACCGCAAGCTTTCGTTCGACGTTCACCATGCAATTATAATGAAAGGGGAAGGGAATGAGATGGCCAGTTTCTTCTAACAGGCCGTTAACAATAACAACAAAATAATCTAAATTTGGAGCTAACCAAACAGTTGTTATTTGAGAGTCTTAACTGATGGTTAGCCCCAAATTTTAATTGAGAACTTTTAAAATATCGATAACCTAAAACGACTACACTATGCAAGAAAAACATTCCGACCTGTACCGAAAAAAATATTTTTTATGTGCATTATGATACAAAATAAAAACCAAGAATTTTTATGAAGATCTTTTTTAATTCAAAATTTCAAAAATCGTGAAAAGTTCGTTTAGAAAATCCCGAGTAACTCTTTATCAGAGCGGTAGTCGAGTTGGTAGCGTGCTCGGCTATCAGCGTGGGGGTTGTGGGTTCGATTCCCACCAGAGGCTCTGTTCTTTCGCTGCAATAACTAGCTACAATGGTCATAGTCACCCCGGCTCAATCCCTGGACCCAAAATTAGAATATAAATTTACTTTGTATTGTAATTCATAATAAATAAATAAATAAATAAAATAAACTCTTTATCACATAGAGAATACCAAAATATTTGTTTAGCATATTATTGCTGACTAAATGGGGAATATTTGTGGTAAAATGTTTGAAATTTTGAAAAATTATTTAATTTGTATTTTTTGTTTACCATGCTCTAACTAAAAACCTGAATTTGTGTGTCGAAAAAGATCTATCATCCCAAAAAAACGTGGACGAATTTTATCATGTGCATTTCTTTGTTACACCCAAATGGAAACCAGTTATACCCATCGTATACAGATCGGCTTAGAATCACTTTCTGAATCAGTTCGCAATTATTACCTGATCTTAACAAAAATTGGTACAAGTAAGTTTTGTGGATCAAGGACGACCGCTATTTAATTTGAAGATAATCGGTTCAGATGTAGATATTGCCCCCATACAATTGTCACACTCGATTTGACTTTTTCCATTCTAGAAACCACATATTGTATCCGTTTTTCCTTAAAATTGACAGACATCTTAAAATCCAACTATAAATACCTGCGGAGAAAACGAGTAAGATCGGTTCAGATTTAGAAATAACACACATACAAATGTCGCTCCCGATTTGACTTTTCCTGCTCTAGAAACCACATATTTTACCCGATATTCTTTAAATTTGGCACAACATTTTATAATCTAATAAGAAAGACCTGTGGTGAAAGCGAGTAAGATCGGTTCAGATTTAGAAATAGCTCCCATACAAATGTTGCTCCCTATTTGTCTTTTTCCAATCTAGAAACCACTTAATGTACGTAATTTTCTTTTAATTTGGCACAACATCTTATAAACCAACTAGAAACACCTGTGGTGAAAGGTGGTAAGAACGGTTCAGATTTTGATATAGCCCCCATTCAAATGTTGCTCTCGATTTGTCTTTTTCCAATCTAGAAACCACATATTGCATCCGATTTTCTTTAAATTTGGCACAAAATCTAAACTAAAAACACCCGTGGTTAAAGCGGGTAAGAGTGGTTCAGATTTAAATATAGCCCCTGTACAAATGCCGATCGGAATATAACATTCTTCGATCTAGAAAACACATACTTTATCTGATTTTCCTCCAATTTGGATCAACACATTACAATCCAGGGAGCAAAATCTATGGTGAAACTGGATCGGTTCAGATTTGGATATAGCACCATACAAATGTTGTTGCCAAATGTTTAACCGATTATTGTCAAACTTTACATATTATATTTCACAGGTTTAATATACCACATACAAATGTCCTTTCCGATTTAATATTTATTCTTTTTTGGAGAGACTACATTTACAGAATACTTTTAAATAATTTAACAGAACGCGTTATATTTTACTTTTAAACATACCTTATGAGAGTGGGTCACAATGGTCCATGATTACCATACAAAAATACATCCCGATTTCACTTTTAGAGATGAGTTAAGATCATCCACAAAAATTATCCTCATAAATTTCACAATAAGAATATTCTCAGACATTAAATTACAAGAAATTTTTCACTTAGTACCCCTTCGACCAAAGAAATGTAAACTTTGACCCACTGTAAAAAGAAGCTCAACCAGCAGGACTATAAGTTTATTTTGCAAAAATGGTGTACTCAATATGCCCTTTCACAATTATAGAGTCGCTATTCTGTTCCAATCAAACGTTTTAATTTGTAACATAACCTGCTACTGATGCCTAAATCAATAAAGAAATATTATTGGGTGGTGGTGCTCGACGAAGTTCCTGGTAGCGAAAATGCTTGCGGTTTATGCACATGCATATTCATCGAATAAATATTTCATTCGTTTCGGTTTATTTCGAATAAATTTAAATTATTATTGCAAATCATCACACACCTCAACTCATTCGACCTCTGGGCCGTTCCACTCAACTAACCAACATCAAATTGCCGCCGTCACCACGGCCCACCGCCGCATATTTCCGAACTTAGCAACAGCAGCAGAACAGTCATTGCCGCCAACACCACATCCACCACCGCCGCCGTCACAGTCATCTCTTATGTATCAATTTCTAAATGTGAGAACTTTTCCCGATTGTAATCTCAATGGCAATGAATACCTAGAAAAGCCAAACAAAAACAACATATAAATAAACGAAAAATTATAGTTTTATAAAGGAGGGAGACAGTTGGAAAGAACCGCAGCACAACAGAAAAAAATATATATTAAAATATTTCCATTTGCCGCTTCTCCAAAAGGCACCACGAAAACAAGAAAAAAAAAACGAAAAAGAAATACTAGAACAGAAAATAGCAGAAATGAATTGCAAACAAACATAATGGAGAACATGAAAGTGCATTTCACGGAGCAATTAAACCGCCACCAATTAAATGGGGAATTAGTGTTAAGTCGCTAAGAAGAAATATTAGTCAAACCGACAGACGGACGGACGGCCAGAATACCACTCAGTGATAGAATCAAATCTACAATTCAAACACAAAAATACATATAAAGTCTTCTTGTGTTGTGTGAAGGGGTGAACAGCGGGTGGCAGTGCTATGTGGCAAAGATGAACGCACGAAATTTAATAATAAATTTTATCTTATGACATAAAACAAGTAACGTGGCATTAATTTAATAGAAAATGTTATTTCAACGTTTTTTCTGCGGCTGCTTTTTCTTCTTCTTTCGTTTACTTTATTTGAATCATTGCCAACAATTTCCTGGAATTTTGATTCGACGCTAAAATGAAAACTACGCATTTGAATTGAAGTTGTATCTGGAGAGAAATTGGATTCCTACGGGTAATGGCAAAGATCTCGTTAGCCACGCATTTAATAATTATCTCATTACTATTGTTCGTCACCCACTTTTTCTAATTAGAAGTCTACGACGTTCGGGCCATTTCCTGCAACAAATGTGTACCTTAGAGTGGCCCTAAAGTATAATTATATTTTAAGATGTTATAAGATTATGAATGCAATTCAAATTGATTACACACAGAATTAAATGACTAAAATAAATACAGGTATTGGTGCGGCACATACGAGTCTCTCATACATATGTGAAAGCTAGGGTGGCCCAAAACACATTATGAATGGAATTCAAAAAAACTTTATGAAAACTGTTGTTCAGATCGAAATCATTCAAATGTCTTAAAATATACAAATACAACACTTGTCTTTCTTTGCATGATATATGCAACTTAAATTTTCCCAAGACAATGTATGCTAAAATTTCTAGAAGATAAGATAGTTTATTAATGTAATTCAAATTGAATCCAAACCGAACTAATGCAAATAATTAAAAAAAAAACTCAAGTATAGCATTTCTTTAGGTGATTAAGATTACGGATTAGAGATGGGCGCGACTCACGTGAATTGCATGAATCACGTGAATCACGCATGATGGTGAGCAAAATTTATTTTACTCACGTGAGCGTGCGTGAACGTGAGGAACGAAAAAAATGTTCGTGCATGAATGTGCGTGATTCAATATTTTTCTTTCGTGAGCGTGCGTGAAAGTGAGCCAATAATCACTAACGCGTCCATCTCTATTACGGATACACATCAAATTTATTCAAAAAAAATATTTGTACAGACTTAAAAATATTAAACAATTAAAAGACAATGTCACGGAACTGATGCGTAAGCAACAAATACCTGCAGATATTTGAGTTTAAAAGCTCAAGAAACTGGCATTTGTGAATGAATTTAAACTAAATCCTATGTAAAGATGACTCTCTCGTGGATTCTCTTGACATCAAATGCGGAAATTAGCTTATTGACATGTCTATTGAGCCAAAACTCATCACTGAACAAAATATTGCGCCAAATAAATTTGCACAAGCATTGTTCTGTTGTTAGTCTATTAATGATGAAATGACAAACAATGCGCAATTAATAACACTAAGCAACAAGGAGCATTATATACTAGTTTCTTATATCTAAAGTTTACTCTCATTTTGGAAATATACACCTCTAATAATCTAATTGCTCTTAATTGAACATATACAATTAAGGGCAATTATGATGGCTACAAATGTTGTGAATTCCACTTCCAAATAGAAGCAAAGGTGCAGAGACTGTCTCCAAAATATTCAGATAAACTTATTTTTTTTCTGAAAAAAAATCTTTTTTACCAAAAAAATATATAAAAATAGTAAAAAAATCGAGAAGAATTATTTTGTTTTATTTCTTTATATCTAACACTATAACAAAGAAAAGAGAGTCTACATGTACAAGATATATGGATTAATGTAGAAGTTACGAAGTTAGCCTTCTCGTGTTTATAAAGCCTATTATAGCAACTGCTCTTTATAAGCGCAACTTACGGTCTCGATTATCGCAACTTCTACACAAAATTGTAATGCTCGTTTTCTATTTTCTGGATAGATGCTTATACTTTGAATTTAACCAAGGACGAAGCTGAATTAGAGGGACCGCTTATTGGTAAGAACCCATAAAATCGTTCCAGCAGACTTTGATGTGTGGAAATGTACAGATGTAGATATACAGGAATTGATGCCATTGAAATGAATTATTTTTAGTAGAGATTCCATACAGTTTTTTGCTTAGTCTATTTCCTCTAACATTGTTGTCGGAGATCCGTTAAATAACTGATTTTGAATTTTGAATATTGCAAATCTCGTTAGATTATCCTTGGATAATCAAACTATTCCTGAAATCAAAATTCTAAAAGGTGAAGTTTCCGGCCTTTTCGATAGCTTATATTGATATCGAATTTTTCAAAATCCAATCGATTTCTGAGAGCTGAGAGAGAACCATAATTATCCAGAAGCAATTCGCCAACTCCCAAATCTAGAGTCGTACCTTAATACCTCTGTAATAGGGTGTTAATAGTTAAAAAAATCTTTTGAGTTTAGTTTGAGACAATTATTCAAAGGTCAACATGTGGTTTGGTTATCGCAACTATTCGGTTATTGCAACAGACATGGCCAGAAATTAGTTGCGATCATCGAGCTCGTACTGTAGTTATAATTCGAATGAAGTTCTGCTTATTAATGATTTTAATACTACATTTGTATTTATCCTCAAAAGTAAAGACGAAGAAAAAATTCATATTTTCAATGAAAGCTGAAGTTTAACTTAAATCATTGGGGACAATTGGATAGACTATCGTCAAGTTATCCCAAATAAAGCTTTTGCATAAACCACACTTGCAAAAAAATAAAAAAAAAATTGTGTCCAAAACCAAAAAAAAATGTATTGTTTAGTGTATTGAGCCATACTGATTAATAAAATAACCACACAAAGATTGTAATTGATAATAGTTTTTTTTTTCAATTTATACTAAAATTCCAATTTTTGACGATCTTGAAAAAAATACTTTAAGTGTCTCCGCATGACGAAATTTAAGTTATTTCTAAAGTTACAGCGCTTAGAAATTGGCAATTTTCTTTTGCGCTTTTTTTTCGAAACGATTTTTTGAAACTGGTGTGCATAATATCTCCGAATCTACTGAACCGATTTGGTTCAATTTTTTATTTATTCATTACAGTATTGTCTATCGTCTATCGTTTTTATTCAAGGTCCCGTTCAAAAGTTATGCAATTTTTCTGCCACAATTTTGATGAAAATTCGTGCTTATTTAATAGAAATAATCCTTCGGTCAACATTTTTCAAATGGGCCGTCATTTTAAAACTTTTCTATTTTTTTTTTTAATATTAGCCAAAGTGCCCGTATATATGTACAGTTTTTTCCTACGTTCTATAATTGCTACCCTTAAAAAATCTGTTTATGTCTTTTTTTTGGCTTAATGTAATCATGCGAGGTAATGCGATGATAACATACCACTTCTATACTTTAAAAGTTATTGAAAACAAACAAGAAATAGTACATTAAATTCGGTCAGGTATTTCAAGAGTTAGAGACAGATTGAATGAGCACATCTATATGCAAAAATCTTAATTTCACCACTGTTAACTTGGTCATAACTCGGAAGACTATTTTTTTTTTTTTCTTGAAATACGTGTAAAATATTTTTTATGATAAAAACTCGTACAGCTAATCGAAAATTGTACAAAAATAAAATTAAATTATGGAAGTTTGCTACACACTTGCATTTACATATTGAGTAAAGTTGAGTCCTACATATAACTTTTGGTTCACGAAATTTATAGGTTATGTTTACTGCGAATCACCAAATTATTCCACATAAGAATACTGGCAAGTGCTCAATAATCACAAAATGCTCAATAATCACAAAATGTTAATGATAATCAAATTTTAAATAATCACAAAATAAAAATAATTTTTCAACTACATACACAGACCTTCAATTTCCATAATAGTCACCTTTTATTTTGTTTTCACGCCTTTATTTTAATTAATTAGTAAAACCTCATACTTTTCAGGCTTTCGGTATTTACCATTATATTTTCTAGATTGCTTGGAGTATTGCCATAAAGAAAATACATGCATATTTAACCATTTCCAATTTTATTTTTTTAATTTCTGTCAAAAATGGAAAAAACCGCAACGTTACATACTAATATCACAATGCACATTGAAGTAATGGGAAGTACTCGTGGTTAAGTAATCCATCAGATAAAGTCGCCACCCTAAAAATTATTATCATATTATAAAGCTTTTCATAATATACAGTACAATAAAACCCTTCTTCTTTGTATTTATTTATGAAAGCCATTTCACCGATATATTTTTCTTTATTTAATAAACTTAGTTTCTCTAATTTAACAATTTATTTTTTATTTCAATGAAATAATTTTACGGAACAATTCCTGTTATTTATGCCTTTTCGTACAGAAAAATTATAAAGAAATCAAGAAATCAGAAAGAATTTATGAAACGGTTCTTAGGCGCTTAAAGTCATACTCTTCTGGTTGGCATTTAAAACAATAATTGCACACAATTGTCAAACCAAGTCAGTGTACAAACCACTCCCCTACATCTAAAGATTAATTTAAATTTCATTCTGAATATTTTGAATTTCAACGTTTTGAGTAACTTCGAAATAAACAGATAGGTTTCGATTATTTATATTTATAAACAACTCACAATTTGCAAAAAAAAAGACATATCGTGAGAATAGAATTTTATTCAAGACGCAATAGCTGAAAAACTGGCAAACTATCTCAGCAACAAAGAAATAAATATATAGGTATGTATGTATACGTTTAATAAATAAAACGTTTTTTCCTAAA